>JADNYI010000589.1:0-20393 GCA_015501065.1 Infundibulicybe gibba | reverse complement strand
GTCCTGGCTGCTCATCGATCCTCTGCCCATTCCTGTTGGGGAGGGTGATAAGCCACTGGAAGCGGTGATAACGGGTGGCACTCACATTTTCCTTCTTGATTTGCGCCTGGGGTGCGGATGAGTAGGATTAGGGGCAAAGAAAGGGGGACACGGACCTCTTCCTCTGGTGTAAGTCGTTGACATGTTGAAGAGTTTACGGATCTCATCGGGCGTCTTTCCCTTGATCATGTTTGCAACCGTCTTGCACCCCACATCGCTGTATGCGGCATCAGTCTCACGCAACAGCACACACAAAACACGTACAGGAGGGACTTGATATCGAGGGTAGTTGGCGGCGAGGATGATCTCAAAGAGCATTTCCTGGTCGACGGCGATAACTTTTGGTCCATTCGCTGATATCTGTCGTGCGTTTGCGGGTCTCGTCTTGGCTCTGCTCCGAGTCATTTGTCGGGATGGGCTCGCCACGATGATGCTCGCAGTACTCTAGCACCTGCGGCACAAAACAGGGGTCAGCCGGTAGCTCATTTAGCCACAAGTGGATGCACCTTTTTCAGGACGCTGGACGAGACGTTTGGGAGCGGAATCGGCTGATCTGATTCACCCACGTCTGCGGCCTGTCGTCAGCCCTGTTTTGCACGATATGATAACAGCACTGACCCTCAAGCATGTTCTTGATCAGAATGCTGCGCTCGACGATATCCTTGTCAGTGGTGAATTGTTCATTGTCGGAAGTGACGAGGAGGACCATTTTAATTGTATGTTGTGGTGTTGGAAGAAAGGCAAAAACGTGCAGAGCTTAAGCAAAGCGCCTGATGCCAGTAGCTTGGTCTTGTATTTGAATGCCCCTCGGTAATACCCGGTCTCATTTTTTTTAGTCAAGTTATTTCATTTCATTTGTTCTTGACTCGAATGTCTTTAAATTTCCTGACTCGTTGCGTCCAAGCGACCCGCTCGCCCTTTTCGCTATTAGGTCAGTCTATCTCGTTTTGCGCAGAGACACCGCTTACTCACGGTTGTAGGCGCAATCAGGACGGCCACCAAGCGCGCCGGAGGCACCGTGCACAACCATGGCGGCTCACCTGGAAAACGGCTCGGCGTAAAAAAGTTCTCTGGTACGCACCCCCGCCTGCTTTGCCCCGCCTGCACTAGACTAAAGGGCCCCAGACCAATATGTGATCCCAGGGAACATAATCGTACGCCAGCGCGGGACGCTATTCCACCCCGGCCCTCACGTGTGTTCACCCCCATTCCCCCCATTCCACTAACCCGACATGGGTGTAGGTTAAAATTGGCCGCGATCACACGATCTACGCAGTGTCTCCGGGTGTCGTGCGGTTCTACAAGGAAAAGTGGATGCGCGGTGAGCGGCGCTTCGTTGGCGTCGTCCTCGAGCGCGGGCAGACGCTTCCGCGGGACGAGGCCGCGCTCGGGCGCAGCAGATACTGTGGTCTTGTCAACCTTAACGGGCCCTCCGTCTCCCCCGTGCACCACAAAACGCCCGAGCAGCTCCCTGCACTACCGCACCGTCGCCCACCCATGTGATTGGATATATATTGCCCTATTGTATAATACCCACCCCGCTTCGCTTCGCACGCAACAGGACACCGTGTATATAAGCCCGACTATAAATAGACTTTTGATCCCACAACCTTGCTTTGCAACCACCACAACCACACAAGACTATGGCGCAACCCGCACAAGACTTTCGGCTCACTATCACACCACTCAAGCCCGCAGGTACCATTCGTCGTCACCGTTGAGCTGCTAAAGCTGACAATGCAGACCTGCCATCTGAGGCCGTGATCCTCGCTGCGGCAGACGCGGTGCTGGAGAATAGTGCAGCGTGGAAGCAGGGCAAGACATTCCACAAGACTGTCCGCACGTTCCACCACGCCCGCGAGGCGGGCGACGGCGCGGCGTGGCATGCCCGTGTCAGTGAGCACCCCGAGGGCGAGGTGTCGTTTGATCGGATGTGGGACAAGCTCGGGCGGGACAAGCCCGAAAACGAGAAGCAGTGCGTCCGAGTCGGACTCTGGTGCTGATGCGGCTGATGGCAGCACCTAGGTTCATCCCAGAGATAAAAAAGGTCACCAAGATCAAAGACGTGTCACCGACCGCGGCGATCTGGAGTATGTACTACACGTTCGCGCCGCCCGTGAGCCCGCGCGTGTTCACCGTGCTACAGGTGACGCGGCTCGACAGCACTGCGCCGCGCAGTGGGTGCGCATACGTTCTTTGCTGTATGGCGGAAAACTCAATTTTGGCAGGACAATTGTGTCGATTCCTATCGACCTAAGTGACGACCCCGAGCTCGCGGCACTGGAGGAAAAGGGCGCAGTGCGTGGGCGGTATACCAGTGTTGAACGTATCCTTGAGCTCGCGGCAGACGGGGACAAGGGAGGAAAGACGGAGTGGCGGATGGCGACGTCCAGCACGCCAGGTGGCAGCATTCCGACGTTTGTGGTGGAGACCACGATGGCGGGCAAAGTTGCGCAGGCGAGTTTTTCACACGCTTTTTCTTGGAAGATGCTAATGATAGGTTCTAGGATGTGCCGCACTTCTTGAAATGGGTACAGGGTGCCGCATGAAATCTATATACATGTGCTTCCAGATTAGACAGCTTGAATGAACTAGGTGGGAAAATGATATCATCGAATGTGGCAATCATGGCGCTGTCAGTCCTGAGACGATGTGGTGATTTTTCCATGTTCACACAGTTGAATCAACATTTGCACCCACAGCTCATGAACGTAAAAGTTAATGGCATGCATGTCTAGTCGTTACAATGATGATAAACGGGCGCGGGCGGTATTCAGTCATTACTGTATAAGCAAACAGTAAATACGCGCTGTTGAAGTGCAGATGAAAGGTATCAACGTAAGGCATGAGGGGATCGGCGCGCGGCCGTGGATGCTTCGTGAAGGGTAATACGAGAGATGCGTGAAAGTAGTGATAGCAATGCAGATAGCGATGCGGATGGCGTAGGAATGCGGTGCAGTACAAACGAGAAGCGAGATGGGAGGGACCTGGATGGGCCCGTTTTGTGGCGTATATTAATTGCGAAAGTCGAGACCGGGGGAGAGGGGCGAGATGGCAAAGTCGGCGTAGGGTCCGCCTGGAGCGTGCAGCGAGAACACGTCCGCGAAAGAGTGCGCGCGTACGGGGCGCAGCGGTAGCGGACGGGTGCTTGGGTGCCCTATTCCGAGCCCAAAGATGGTGTCTTTGGCTGGACCGGGGTGGTGGACGATGGGCAGAGCGAGCTCAGCTATCTCCGGTGTCGACGTGAGAGACGACTGCCGTGTCAGCGCGGGCAGTTCAATCTGGGCCAATGAGCGCGATGCAGGCCCAGAACTGAGAGACACGTACATCTGACCAGGCATCCTCACTAAAGAGGTCGACACCCAAGGACGCCGCCGCCACCACCTCAGTTTGGTTCTGGTCGCCGGACTCGTCGAGCTGGCCTGCGGTGACTGTCCACCAGTCAATGTCGGCGAGGACCCGTCTGCTGCCTGTCTCTGTGGAGGCCCGTCTGCGGCCGTTTCCCTGTGCGATGCCACTGGAGGAGGAGGATGAGGAAGACGAGGATGAGATGGCAGTGGGGTAGGGCGATGAGCGGACAGACGGGGACGACAAAGTGCGGCGGAGGGAGGGCATACTGCCTAGCGCAGTGTGTGGCTCTCAGTGGAAAGAGGGCTAATGAGAATTTGGGTGGGAGAACTGGTTTTATATATTTTCAAAATCAGCGTGACAACCGTGAAGGTCATCATTTTACTTTTTATTTATTTTACTTATTTTATCAGCATTTCTTCTAGCCTACCAACCGCAACTCTCACTCTCACACTCCCGGCGTCTCTGCCGTGATCGCGGCTGGAGTGCGCCCTGCTGCCATTCCAACACCTGTGGCACAGGGCACGACACACGCTGCCAGCGACACCCCGGGTCCGCCGTCCCCACAAGACGCGTTGAAGCGCGTCAAATCGCGTCAACGCTGGACGCACACTGCACCCGTGCACGACCGTTCTCTTCGCTTCCCTGCCACATCTGATTGGCTCACGTCAGCCGGCCCTTATACTGCGCTGCTGCTCTTAGTGTGCATTGGAGCCTTCTGGTGTATACATCGGGGTTGTGTGTCCCCACGCACGCTATATCAGCCTTATCGGTATCACATCGGGTCCGGGAGAATATTCTGGAGCGCCTAATGCTGATGCTTGATGGCCTGCAGGCTGCACACTTCGCTTCGCTCATCAATACGTAAGACTAAATCAATCACAAGGCGTCGTGATGGGCGTTCATTGCGGTATAAGTAGGCCGATGATGCTTGGCTACGATGAAGGTGGAGCCAGCTTAAAACATCTATATCGCTTTGTACTCACCACAACACGCATGCTCCAGTCTCAGGCGCCTTACGTACCCCCTTGTAATCATGACAGTGCGCTAAATTGGGCGCAACAACCTGACAGCGTTTGCATGTTGGGGTACTTATAATGCGGTTTGTTGGTTGCAATAAGGATGAGGCCAACTCGCAACATCCACTGCTACTTTGTACTCGCGCTGTGGTCCTGGGTGCGTCTTGCATACCCCTGGTGTCCTTGTACTCGTGACAGCCCGCCTGCAAGTCGTCCCAACTGCCCCAGCCAGGCGTACCCACGAATGCGGTTATACTCGGCGAAATGGAAGGTTGCTGGCCTGGCAGGCACTGAGGGCCGCCAAGTAACTAATCCCACGCAACCCCCCATCATTCATGCACACGCGGAGTCGGGTGGAGTGCCCACATAAATCACGCTGTCATTATCGACTCAGAAGGGCTGCATAATATGAATATTGCACGCGATCGATAACGTATATGGCCCAGTCAATGCTGGCTCCCGCCGACTTCGTGGTTGCTGGCCTCCGCAGCTGCGCGTACTCGGACTCGACCAATGGCCCAACAGTGAGCTGCCCATTTCAACACGTAAACTACTACGGATCCCATTCCTGCTGTGTCCAAGCTATATTTATCCTCGGCGTTGGAAGATTGCCCCTCAGCTTTCTGAATAGCAACTGGCTCGCCTGGGATGGTTGTCTATAACCAGGGCTGGGCTGACTCTCAGTACTCCCCTGGTGCTCGCCCTTCGATCTCCCAGGGCCCCGATCTGCGCCTGTGATAGGGCCTGACATACCCACGAACGCGGTTATACTCGGAGCGGGGGGTGTGGCAGGTTGGACTTAGCCGAGGAACAGAGCGCCAATAGGACCCCATTTCATTATCCAACCCGGCGCTCAGCGCCTCCACGGAGTCGCTCATGGGAGTACGGGAGTGCTTTGTTCTGGGAACTTGGCGGATAGTGTTATTCTAAATATCGTACGTCACAAACAACCCTCCCTGTGGCAGACTCGAGAATAATGTAAAAATCATAGGCCATAACACCCTGACAGCCAAGTGGAGCTGGGATTAGAGGTGATCTGAAAATAAAGTGCGAGCATGACAACGCAAAACGGAAACAAAGAAAATGACCATCAGGATCAATGATAATTTATATGCTCAGCGCTTAGCCGAACCCGAGAATGAAGAGCGCACGCTCTGTGGGGATTTGCCGACTGTACCCAGGGAATCTCCAGCAACGATATACGCCATGGCCCCCTCGGCGTAAGTGTCGACTAGAACGGGCGGCGCCCCGGGTTATGAGGCAGGATATACTTATCCCCAGTGTTGACCTGGCAGGGAAACAGTGCGCTGAGGACCTGCTGAAATCAGCCAGCGAGAGATTCATACTCCAACCTTGCAGCCCACCGTCATATGGACACCCATGGGCGGCCCTTCGGTCGTGCGCGCCGGCCCGGGTGTAGAATCGGCTAGTGCTGTACCCCAACCACGGTATTAGCACTGGAGGGCTTGTGCTTCCCTTGTCTTCTGGAAAAGAGCACGGCAACCCTATCACTGGTTGCGCAGCACGGGTTAAATTGACAAAGTACGTCGTATACTACAAACTGTCCTTCTATGTATTAACGGACACAAGGATAGATAACGTGTAGGGCAATGCCATTCAAATCCATCGTATCCCAAACGGCTATTCTCATCGCATATTGACAGGTACAAGGCAGATGATATACAAGCCGTAGATTATAACGTTCCAAAGCCCCATGACGCCACACTATTTCGGCCATCTGTCTAGGCACTGTCACCAGTTGATGAACCCGTCGGAGCCTGCCTGACGGAAGCATCGGAATGCGAGCGTGGTGGGGCAACAAAATATGAAATAGTTTCATCACAGTTTTGACTAGGGTCACGCGGGTGCCACACTATCACACAACGTGTCTTCTATAATCTATTAGGGAGTGAGTGACTCCAATTTACCTAGGCCTGCCACTGCATGAACTTGTTCAAGCGCGTTAAACAAACCGCGCGGCGTCAGAAGACTTTGCAATAGCAGTGTGGATGTGTAGATGAGCAACCGACGATTAGTTACAACGCTTGACGAGGTCCTCCATTTGGTCCGGTTTTAATCGTGCAGCTGATTTAGCTTGCACAGATACAAGTAGCGTCATTTGGTACGCTCGGGCCTGGAGGTCTTGAACATATCATATATTTCCAATATCCTGAGCTTTCCTGAGCTTCAAAGTTGAAGAATCCAAGGTGTTATTTTGGCGATGGAGTAGTTGCGCGTTTTCGCAAAGGAGTGACGTAAGCTGTTGTATGAGGAGCCAAGAGAACGACCATCATCGTTTGGAACACCGCTAGACTCTTGGGCTAAGTACTAACGACGAGCACGACCGTCCTACGTCCTACGCCGTACTGTACTAAGCCCATGAAAACTTGCCTTGATTCACCCACGTTCAATATTCAAACGCTCGATGCATTCGGAGCTCGCAAACCGGTTCAGCTGTAGGTGAGTACTCCGTGACAAATGGCTCACAACCTCGGGTGCAAGCTATTGCAGATATCTTCCCATCGCGGGTCCATTTATCACATCTGTTATCTTGATATATATCAGGATTAGGCGCCCGGATTGGTAGGGACGCTAAGGCATACAACTCCCAGCTTTGCTTTGGGAGTTGTACATGATTCATAGTGACGTTCATGGTAACCCACGGGTATCGTGTACCCTCATCCGCATTAACTACTACCTGAACGGAAGATCACATTCGACGTTAGTGACGCTCCGCCTATAGTGAACACCCGCGTTTCCACTCTCTGTTTCATCGAAATCAACCGGTCAATCCCGATTGACAAAAATTGCAGTCAATCATTTGCCAAGGGCCGGGCTGCAGTGGGCAGCACTGCGCCCTTTGAATAATTGGAGCGAAGCGAATAATGATATAATACTAATACATACCAGATGCCTTGAAGCCAACAAGATTTCTCCCTCAGGCTCCCAAGGTTTCCACTCCTCCGAGTCGTTGACTAGGTCTAGAAAACTGATTTTCAAGATATCACCTTTGCAAACCGAACACGTTCAGGGAAATGGAATTCAATCAGCGCCTCCCACTGGCGAAGGAACAGGACAAAACTGACCATGATGTGGCTTCGGTAACTGACGAAAGTTTGTTCAATCATGATAGGACACATAGAAGGTTGAAGGTTCGCCCATTATTATTTTTTCTTTCAGTGCCTAGTATTCTCAGCATGAAATATAGAGCCGACACATCCAGCTTATTGGAATCGGAGGTGAGTTTACCCTCAGAACTCGTTGAGTGGCTGTAACTCCTTCTTGTTCCCATAAAGGCACAATTGGAACCTCTCTCTTTGTTACAATGGGTGTTTCATTGTCCAGGGGAGGTCCCGGTTAGTAGCCTCACCGTTGTGGTGACTCCATTTTCATTGCAAATCAACAGCCAGTTTATTTATTGCATTTACCTTTTGGTGCACATTCATCCTTGCTATGAACAATTGCCTCTGTACGTTCACTCATCTTTAGTTGTTTGCTTTTTTTAAATCAATAAATTGCAGCGGAGATGGTGTCCTGGATTCCAATATCTTCCCCATTTGTACGTATTACCAGCGCGCTTGAGCTTGTGGCCTCACTCGGCGAATAGGTACGGTTTGCAGACCGATTTGTGGACCCTGCACTAGGATTTGCCGCCGGTGTCAATTTCTTCATCTATGAGGCGGCGCTGGTGCCCTTTGAGATAATAGCATGCAATATTATTCTACATTTCTGGACAGATAAAATACCTGTCGCTGCTGTTATCGGGGTTGTATTGGTTGCCTACGCGTGAGTTTGTTCCTGTTAATCTTACCTTGCTAACATCACAAAGGCTTCTCAATCTGCTTGCTGTGAAATATTATGGAGGTTTGTCCCTTTATTATACCAAGATTATCTTTTCCCTGACGTTCACTTAGAATCCGAGTTTTGGCTCGCCATTGGAAAACTATTACTTGCAACTGGATTGATCTTTTTCACCTTCATAGTCATGGTTGGTGGCAATCCATTGCACGACGCATTCGGTTTTCGCTATTGGAATCGTAATAATTCCCCCGTGTCCTCATTCATGGCTGATTGTTAACACCCAGCCTCGAACGTACCCGGTGCACCATTTGCGGAATATATTACAAAAGGGTCCATTGGTCGGTTTCACGGATTTATGGCCTGCTTAATCAAAGCAGCGTTCACAATAGCCGGTCGGTGTCCCCCTAGCGAATCTGTACATCACCTCTTGATGGTTGGACAGGGCCAGACTACGTAGCTATGACGGCCGGGGAGGCAGAATTGCCGCGCCGGACACTCCCCAAAGCATTCAACAGCGTACTATACCGCCTCGCTACATTTTTCATCGTGGGGTCCCTCTCCATGGGAATACTGGTCCCATACAATGATAGTAACCTGCGCTCCGCTATATCCAATGCACGACCAGGAGCAGGCTCCTCCCCTTACGTGATCGCCATGGAGCGGCTCAAGATTCCTGTGCTCCCTCATATTGTGAATGCGCTCATCCTATTCTCCGCATTCTCGGCGGGGAACAGCTACGTCTTCTGTGCGAGCCGGACACTCTTGGGTTTGGCGCTGGAGGGCAAGGCGCCGCATATATTCACGCGATGCAACAAGGACGGGGTTCCGATCTATGCCGTTGGATTGACACTTGGCATCGCCCTCTTATGTTTGTGGCAGAGTCACCTTGATGTTCTTATCTCTCATTTGCGAAACAGCCTTTCTACAGCTTTCAACAGACACTGCTATAGTTCTACAATGGTAGCACGTTATTTGTTTTCTATGGCGGAATTGGCTCACTGAGCACATCCAGGTTTGTAAACCTTGTCACGTCATCACAGCTCCTCAACTACGCCATCATCTCATATACCTATCTCCGCTTCTATAAGGTTTGCGCAGCACCACGGTAGCATGGAATTCCACTCATCGACCATAGGCACTACGAGCTCAAGGGATTCCTAGAACATCACTGCCACTGGTGACCACCTTCCAGCCATTTTGCGGGTACGCGGGGCACTGCCTTCCCTCAACATTCTGGCGTCGATCTGACTTTATATCAGCTACTATGCTTTTCTAGGAACGCTGGTCATGGCATTCGTCGGGGGATATCCCGTTTTCCTTTCTGGGAGGTGGGATATAGCGACATTCTTATTTTCCTATGGCATGATTGGGGCTACCCCAATCCTTTTCTGTTACTGGAAGTTTTTCCATAAGACCACGGTTAGTCGAGCGCGTCCAACAACGTGCGAACTATCCACTAAAGCGTTTCCCCCAACAGTGGCCGAAGCTTGAGGATATCACATTCTTCGACGAGGAGCGCAGGGCTGTGGATAAGTACGAAGCAAACGCTTCTCTCAATGTTCCGCCACCAACACGGATGGATCGATTTTGGAAGATGGTACTATGGTATTGATATTGTACCTTCAACATCACACCAAAATATGGAGTATAGGTTTCGTATATGGTCACTGGTGGCGACAACCCGTTACGACTACTAGCGACTACTACCGAATCTTTACCCGCTTCCCCCAAGGGTTGGATACATATATTTTATGACTCACGCACGGTGGTGGAACAATATAAGATCATAAGCCCCAGGTGTTTGAGGTTCTGATTACCTGCTCAAATTTAGCCGAAGTCCGGCCCGGCATTGGCGCATGGCAGCGCCGCGTCAACTAATAGCGTGCTAGATGGCGCAATCCCACAGCGCGCGTCACAACGGCTTTCCTGCAGCCGAGCGACCATTCTCGTCAATGGTTAGTCGGCCTTATTACAATATCAGGTATTACGGCTAGAAAATATCCAGGTGGTAAGGGGGTTCCAACTTGTCCCGAAATTAGAGCAAAATAAGGCAATATCGACCTCTTCTCTGGCTAGGGGAGACTAGCAATATCGGCACTTTCTGTATCATTTTGGGTGGCGCTTGGTGACGCCTATCAAAGGACATGTTAACGCTGATTATCAGATAGTAGATACAACTGATGATGACAAAAGGAATTAGGGTGACATTGTGTGACCCGTCGCGTTGAGCTCGGGCTCTCTTCCATGTTATTTTCAGTTCCGCCCATGGCCTATGGGAGACTATATGCAAGTGCTGTACCCACATGAAATTTACTCGTATCCAGAGCGCCTTAGCTGCCGGCGGGTGACCAGTCCGCTGCTCGCGATGTTGGTTATTTATTATGAACATCTAGTATCGTGTCTGCTCTGCGGAATTAATGCCAGGGTTGATACTATAGCTGCTACGCTCCAGCTAACTCTGAAAGTTGCCTATAGCTCGAATTTGTCAACCCGCAAACACCCGCCTTCCAGCAGTTCATAATCCTCTGTTTCATCAGGATCAATCGCGCAATCTCGACTCTAACAGAATCTGGACCATCACTATTGCATGGTTATGGGCGTCGCGGGGAATCATATAACAGATGCAAAGTGCATCCTAATTCGCAGATTTTACCCAGCTTCCCGCTTTTTACTAGCTATCCGTGGTTCCAGATAGTCAATTTCAGAGATATCACAATCACGAATCGAGTGCTAGGGAAATGGAATCGAAAGATTCTATGGGCTCACTCCCAATAACCAAAGGACAGGATAAAACTGACCATGATGTGGTTTCGGTTAATGATGAGAGCCCATTGGGTCATGATAGGACGCGGAGGAGATTGAAGGTTTGTTTAATGTCTTGTTTTTGTCGGTGCTCAGTTATCCCGACATGGAACGTAGAACCGACACATCCAGCTTATTGGGATCGGAGGTGGGTGTATCCTTGGATCTCATTGGACAGCTGTAACTCCTTTCAATTTGCATCAAGGCACAATTGGGACGTCCCTCTTTGTTGCAATGGGTGTTTCGCTATCCAAAGGAGGCCCCGGTTAGTAGCCTCTTATTTTTGCGATAGTTTGTCTTTATCGCACATTAACAGGCAGCTTATTTGTTGCATTTACCGTGTGGTGCACATCCATCCTTGCTATGAACAATTGTCTCTGTGCGTTCACTCGCCTTTGGGCTACTTCCCTCTTGGTCTTAATATTTCACAGCGGAGATGGTGTCCTGGATTCCAATATCTTCCCCATTTGTGCGTATCACCAGCACGTTCAGGCTTGTGACCTCACTTGGTATATAGGTGCGATTCGCAGACCGCTTTGTAGACCCTGCGCTGGGATTTGCTGCTGGCGTCAATTTCTTCATCTATCAAGCAGCGCTGGTCCCCTTTGAGGTTGTAGCCTGTAATGTTATTTTACATTTCTGGACGGATAAAATACCTGTCGCTGCTGTCATCGCATCCATATTGGTCGCCTACGCGTGAGCTTGCCCCTAATCTCGCTCTCATATATCTTGCTGATATCAGAAAGGCTCCTCAATCTGCTTGCTGTGAAATATTATGGGGGTTTGTCCCATTCCTATATCAAAATTGCCGTTTCCCGATGTTCACCCAGAATCTGAGTTTTGGCTCTCCCTCGGTAAACTACTACTTGCAACTGGATTGATCTTTTTCACCTTCATAGTCATGGTCGGTGGCAATCCATTGCATGACGCATTTGGTTTTCGCTATTGGAATCGTAAGGGCTCTCCGTATCCTTAATTATCCATGGCTGATTGTTCACACCCAGCCTCGAATGTACCCGGTGCACCATTTGCGGAACACATCACGACAGGGTCCCTTGGTCGGTTTCACGGATTTATGGCCTGCTTAATCCAAGCATCATTCACAATAGCCGGTCGGTGTTCTTCCTACAGGTTGGTATTTCACTTCTTGATGGTCAGACAGGGCCCGACTACGTGGCCATGACGGCCGGGGAGGCAGAATTGCCACGCCGGACACTCCCAAAAGCATTCAATAGTGTACTATACCGCCTTACCACATTTTTCATCATAGGGTCCCTCTCCATGGGGATACTGGTCCCATACAATGACGCCAACCTACTTGCCGCTATTTCCGATGCACGACCAGGAGCAGGCTCCTCCCCTTACGTGATCGCCATGGAGCGGCTCAAGATTCCTGTGCTCCCTCATATTGTGAATGCGCTCATCCTATTCTCCGCATTCTCGGCGGGGAACAGCTACGTCTTCTGTGCGAGTCGGACACTCTTGGGTTTGGCGCTGGAGGGCAAGGCGCCACATATATTCACGCGATGCAACAAGGACGGGGTTCCGATCTATGCTGTTGGATTGACACTCGGGATTGCCCTATTATGTTTGTGGTAGAACCACCATGATGCTCTCGTCCCTCATTCGCGAAACAGCCTTCCTACAAGTCTCAACAAACTCTGCTGTAGTTCTACAATGGTAATATGTTCTCTCGCCATGATAGTGGGTCAGCTCACCGGATACATCCAGGTTTGTAAACCTTGTCACGGCATCGCAGCTCCTCAACTACGCCATCATCTCATACACTTACCTCCGCTTCTATAAGGTTTGCGCGGAACAACATGGCGACATAGAATCCCACTCATCGATTGTAGGCGCTAAAAGTCCAAGGGATTCCTAGAGCATCATTGCCGCTGGTGACTACCTTTCAACCATTTTGCAGGTACGCGAGTTGCTACTCTCTCTCAATAATCCGGTTTCAATCTGATCTTGTATCAGTTATTATGCTTTCGCAGGAACATTGCTCATGGCGTTTGTCGGGGGTATCCCGTTTTCCTTTCTGGGCAGTGGGATACAGCAACATTCATATTTTCCTATGGCATGGTTGGAGCTACACCGATCTTATTTTGTTACTGGAAGTTTTTCCATAAGACCACGGTCCGTCGGACGCATTCAACTACGTGCAACTCATCTACTAAAGCGTTTTCTTCAATAGTGGCCGAAGCCTGAGGATATCATATTCTTCGATGAGGAGCGCAAGGCTGTGGACAAGTATGAAGCAGATGCTTCTCTCAATGTCCCGCCACCAACACGGATGGACCGATTTTGGAAGATGGTACTATGGTATTGATATTGTACCTTCAAGACCAAAACATGGAGTACCCATACTTACGTGGCCACCGGTGGCAAGAATCTGTAGACTAGACTCCAATGAATCTTTCCAGTTTCATTATTCATTTTTTCAAGCATCGAGTATACATATTTAGTGACTCATAGATTACTGTAGCGTTCCTGAACGATAAAAGCCCATTCAGAACCTTTAGCTCGCCACCGTTTCATACATCACGCTCATCAGCTTCTCAGGTTGTCTATCGCCTTACCTGGCAGGCATACTAACAGTGGTCTTCAGGGTCTACCGCACTTCGCCAAACCATTCTACCCTTTCTAGGTCAGCCACCCCATTGTTCCAGACAGCCATGTGCGAGGGTAGAAGTGTAATGTCATTGTGAATTGTTATCCGGTACAGCGATATATGAGGTAGTAGTTGTATGTAGATAAGGTGAGAAATGAGGCACATCTAAATCGTGGTACAAGATCTAAATAATCGGCAGGGAAAGGTGGAGGTCATGTCTAAATAATGTAGATGAGTCCATGCAAATGCTAACAGTCGAGTTCGGGTTCATTCTATTCATCTGAGTTCCACATGGAATAATTGACATGCATTCGTCTAGAATACTTCAATTAGCCTAGAGATAGGTCCTGCGGAGGGGTATCTCACCTTTCGAGATCAGAGGAAGAGGGCACCATGTCAGCGAGATCTTGCTCTAGTGGCGGAGGGGGCGCGCCCCATCGCGCTTGGGGAGAGAGTCGAACTGTGTAGGTTCGCGTTGGATATACTTCGAAGAGCACCCTTCGCCGATGTCGATCTCAGGCAGGGATTCCGCTGGCACGTCGAACGTGGAGTGCAACTTGGGAGGGTGAGCAGGTTCCCACACGCGAGATAAATCCAAGCAGATTCCTTGGGGATGCACCTCTCGCTCAAGAGCAGTTGGTAGCAAGACGACCGGAAGGGGTTCTGCAGTAGTGGTTCCTCCGCCCTCATCGGCTTCTAGACTACCAAGAATGTCGGGGACCGCCGCGCCTAAGGGTGGCATCGCTATCAATTCCGTATCGATATCCCCTGTGATCGCTACTTCAATAGTTGACACCTCCTCAGGTGGATAGAAGGGAGGGGATCTTCGATGATGATGTCCACCGTCGGCGCAAGGATGTCGATATCCTCCGGAACGAAGTACCAGACCACCTCGTCCGCGTGCAAGATACCACTAAGCAACAAATATGAGTACAAGTCGGATACGAGAAGAAAGAGACACACAATCATCCATCGCGTCTAGAACATCTTCAGGCTGGATTCTATACTCGTCGGGGTCCCATTCCGACGTATCATCTGCGTCACTGTACTGAAGTTAGCAAACGAAAGAGGTCTGGAATAAGGAATCGTACCTGCTGTATTGTGTCTCTGGGCTTGTGGGAAGATCTTCATCACTCTCAAAGTTGTTGGCATCGCTAACGGTAGCGTGTGCCTCGAATTGTTCGGGGGAGTTGGTAAGGGCGGCCATTCAATATATACGTGGTCGTATTCATCTTCGCCACTTTCGTTGTTAGGCTCAGTGAGGAAGTCGTCATATTCATATTCATATTCATTTCCGTCTTCGTCATCGTTTTCGTTTTCGTTTTCATTATCGTTTTCATTTTCGTTTTCGTCGTCATATTCAAGTTCGTCGTTGCTGGTGTCCTCGACATCTGCGAACGCATCCTCAACCTCAGCAACCTCAAGCGATTGTGGCCAAGGGAGTCCGCGTTGTTGACAGATGCCATGGTGTCCAAATACGCATATATCGTCAAGTTAAATGTTTCCATTGCATCCCATTCCAAGAATGGGGCTGGTATCGGTGAATAGTCCTCAAGTCGTAAATTTTCATCATCGTTATCTTCGATATCCGCAAACCCCTCGACCTCGCTTGCCCCAGTTGAGGAGCCGAGGGAGTCTGTGTCGCTGGGACCGTCGACGTCGGAGTCAAAAAGTGGGAGGGTGTCCGTAAATCCTGTGTCCGTGGCGTGTGATGGGGCCGGCGATCCATATGGCGAATTGTAACCAGAGACATTCGCATTGGTGGGGTCACGCTCCGTGTCGCCCCTGGGCCCGGAGTCAGGATAGGAATCAGAATATTGGGCGGAACAACTCACGATGCGTCGCTGTCTGAGTACCATTCACCTCCAGGGTGTGGATCATACCCGCCATCTGAATCATAGATATTGTAGACCAGCTCGGGGCGTGCCCCCGGGTCATAGTCGGCCTCGACGAGGGCGCTGTGCGGGGTCAATGTTAGAGGCGATATCAAATGACAATGAAAAGACATACATGTCCTCGGCGTGGTCCGCAATGGGGTCGTCCTCGACAGGCCCGCCCTCAAACGCCTCGAAATGTTCGGGCGTGGGGGGCGATTCTGCCAGGGCGAGAGTGTTGAGTGTCCGAGTGCTGGAAGCCATCAGCCAGAGGTCGGATCAGGAGTAGAATAGAACGACGAACCTGTGTTTTACCAGAGGATCCTCATTGGCGTCCTGCTCCACGAGAGTGTTGTCATGTCCATTGTCCTGATTTCCCGTCGCTGATCGGAAAGCGCGAGCCGAGAGCTTCACCAGGACGAGGAAGAAGACAGTGCAGAGGATCTGGTCCAGGCAGGGAGAGAGAGCCAGAGTCACGCCAATCTTGGGGGGATTGAAGACGGTGTGGCTGATGGTTGGGGCTGCAGAAGCCGCGATGAGGGAAGGAACTGCGGCCACCGAGATTGTGGGATTTAGCTTCGGGCGATGGACAGGCACCCGTATCGATGTGCTTGCGATGTCCATGCCGATCGTGGATTCGGTCATGACCTGAACATTGTCCCCACCACGCCTCTGCTTGATGAAAAGGAATATCAAGAGGAGGAAGCAGAGGAAAGTCAGGTCCTTGCGGGGGCCTGGATCTGGATCTGGATCCACGGCTGGAGGGGATGGCGGCGGGGGAGGCGGATCCTCAGGATTATCTGGCCTCCAACGCTCGTCGTCATCTGATTCGTCATCGGGACCGCTTCCACTCGGGTCTGGCGAGGGAGGCAGTGGGTCTTGAGAAGGAGGAGGGATCGGCGGGGGAATGGGCCGCTTCACCCTGACATTAATCATCGCCGCACCACCAACGGCGGCGATGGAGGCGCACAACACGACATAATATATCGCGTTGCCGGAGTCGCCCTGTACTACTTCACTGACGGCAGCGGTCGCAAATTGTGTCGACCGTGAGGGGGAGAGAACTGCGGCGCGTGTCCAGGTGTCGGGCCACGGTGCCTTCAGGTAGGATTCCAGGCTCGGACGGAGGGCAACGACGACATGGTAGATCGCCGCTGGCCCCCCATGGATTGCGCCACCCAGGATCCTGTCTCGGAGGGTTTGTATTTCGTATGTTTGCATGATTGTATAAAGTTCAAGTATAAGTTTCTGATGATGATCTGGAATTCAACCACGGCCTTTTATTGAACATGGGACAAAGGATGGCAAACATCGCGCTCACCATGTGATCCGCTCGATCGCGTCGTTGTTGAACGAAAAACAGTCGCGACTTGCAGCGCATCAATGACATCATGTCTCTATTTGGAAATAGGATCGCCTAATTTGGAGGATTGCACTTTCAACGACTCTCTGTTGGGTTGGATCCTGCATTGAGTGGATCTCCGGAAGGCCTATAGGACAAGGATTCACTCCGGTCAAGTTCAGGGAAGCCTGTTTCGATTTGGTGGTACGATCCCGAGCATCCAAATCATGTCGGGATTGCCGGGGAGGATCGGTTGTTGCGCCGAACAGCACAGGAATGGAAGAACTTGACGACAACCACAGCAAGTGAGCCCTGAAATTTGCTTGACTAGGACCTGATACCCCTCCGCCCAGTCAAGATTTTGAGACCTTTGCCTCAAATGAACCGAAACACCAGCCCGAGCACACGTTGAGCCCGGTTTCCGATACTGACCCTGGACCAGTACTCACCAAGACGCCCCAGCAACGCATCACTTACTGACCGACGACTTGAGTTTTTTTTCCGTCCTTGATCCAACCATTACCGTTGTGGGTCACGTTCTGACGTGATATAGGTATAATGAGCATATCCATTGCAGACTGGTGACGAAGACGCGACAATGATCGCCGTGTGCACAGCTGCAAATTCAAACGCGTTCAACGGTGACAGTGGAAAAATGCACCAAAGGACTTGCCAAGTGTGTTTGGTATCGCACGGCCGGGCCGGAATTCCCACACTCAGCGTAGGAACTTGTTCTACACAAGTGGCGAGCCTGAATTTCTGGTGGCAGCCTCGATCACCGGTCAGCCAGCGCTGAGCGAAGCCACTAATTAGACTTCGCGATGCCAAAGACAACGAAAACGAACAACGATGACGTGATAAAATAAGCCACAAATCATGACCATTGACCAGCCGGGCATGCCCGACATACCGAGCATGCTGTCGGTGATAATCATCGTACACTTGATAGACAGGGTCGGGGGGACGCTTGCCCTCTCTTGCCTGGGTGTTAACTCAGAAATAGCGGAACAGCCATTCTCATCACGATGGATATGTATAGGGGGTGACAGAAACAGGGAAGTGGGGAGGGTCAGGGTGTGGGGACATCAAAATTGATGCGTGACATCCAAGTCGTAATCCTAAACTATCATGTCCGTCTCATCTTACCTATAGTAACCCAGGTACTTCTTCACGAAATCCCTGAGGACTCGGAGATATTGTAACGATACGGTTGGCCGAATCCGCCACTTATATCTCCATCCATCTGCGTGCTGGCATGATACTCCGAGCCCAAAGCCCGTTCCCTGAAAGCCAGTAAGGAGGCTCTCTTCCTAGCCACCAGCACCAACATGAGAATATACTACTACGGTCCCGTCATCAACCCCCAGAGCCCTTCAACATACCAGGCCCTCCCGCGGTGCCTCCTCGCCATCGGGGCTGCCGGCACCATCGAGTGGATCGTCGACGATGTGGAGAGTGCACTCGTGCAGGAGGTCCTCGCGCAGAAAGGGTGCATCGACAACGCTGATGTGGAGATCATAGAGCTGCCACAGGGGCAATTTATCATGCCCGGACTCGTGGATACGCATACGGTGTGTATTTTGTGTTATATTACGCAGCTGGGCTGAGGAGGGCAGCATGCGCCGCAATTCCCGAATCTGGGGAGGTGTGCGGGCTCTGTGTAGTGTGTAGTGGCGCTAACAGGCTGCAGTGGACAGCAGTATGAGCTTCTCGATTGGCCGGAGCATGTTACGTTCCCGATGGAGGCCAAATTTAATGACCTTGCGTTTGCTCGACATACGTACGAGGCGGTTGTTCGGCGGGTGATTAACTGTGGGGTGAGTCACCCGGTGGTCCTGTGTCCGATGTTCATAATAGTGAATGATTCATGATTAGACAACGACATGCTGTTATTATGGGACCCTCCATTTGGAGGCGACCAAGATATTAGCTGAGATCGTCCATGCAAAGGGTGTGTCGTTATATTCCATAATCTACTGTTCTAATACCTGTAATCCAGGCCAACGCGCATTTATTGGAGTAACTACCATCGATTAAACGTCCTACACTAGCTCATTGGCTACTATAGAAATGCAACATGGACCGCAACAGCCCCAAGACATACGTTGAGCCCTCCGCCGCCGATTCAATCCACACTACAAAACAGCTCATCTCCCACATCCGCTCGCTCTCTCCGTCTTCCGCGCACACACATCTTGTGCACCCCATAATCACACCCCGCTTCGCCATCTCTTGCACTCCAACCCTCCTCAAAGGCCTCGGGGCGCTCGCCGCCTCCGACTCCACTCTCGCCATCCAGACGCACATATCCGAAAACGCCGCCGAGATTGTGTTCACAAAGTCGCTCTTCCCAGAATGTAGCACCTATGCCGATGTGTACGACTCCTTCGGGCTCCTTCGCATGAACACGGTGCTTGCCCATGCGGTGCACCTCGAGGATGCGGAAGTGGAGCTCATCACCGCGCGGAGGGCGGGGATCAGCCACTGCCCGACGAGCAACTTCAATTTGAGCAGCGGCGTGGCACCCATTGGGAAGTACCTTGACCGCGGGATCAAGGTCTGCCCCCCATTTATCTGTGTCCTATTCATACTAACAACAGCTAGGTGGGACTCGGGACGGACGTATCGGGCGGGTTCTCCCCGTCCATCCTCAATAGCATCCAGAATGCGAGCATTGCAGCCAAGGTCATTGCTATGCAATCCGCGCACACACATGATGGAGCTGCACCCGGTAAATTCGCGGGCCGCATGCTCCCAGTCTCCGCGCTGCTGCACCTCGCGACACTCGGGGGCGCACAAGTATGCTGCCTTGAGGCAGAGACGGGGTCGTTCGCGTCAGGGAAGAGCTTCGACGCGCTGGTGGTGGACATGCACGGGGGACCGAGCCCCGGTGTCTGGGGCGCCGACTCGGACGGGCTAGAGGGCATGCTTGATCGATTCTTGTTCTGTGGGGATAACAGGAACATCGCGGAAGTGTATGTGCAGGGGAGGTTCATTGGCGGGCGGCAGTTCAGGCACAAGTAGGCATACAGCGTTCCACTGGTCCTTGGGGCACCACCGATCTGTGGGGTATTCGGCGTCAAAGTTCCTCAACTTGTACACTATTTAGCTAAAGCAGATTTGTCGTGACGAGTGTGTTGTGTATCCGCGTATCTCCAGGGATACTGATAACTGCCGTGACGGGCCTGCCACAGATCCATTGAGGAACTCAACATAAGCTTAGTCTCCCGTAGTCAGACCATAATGGAAGACAAACATTCCATGGTATAAACTTGGTCAATTGTAATCATATTCGCATCCGCGCAGTGGCTAGGGCTTTAGGATTTAATCTAATCTGGATCGCTTGAAGACAGCGGTGGAACTATAGTCGTGCTGGTATGTGCATTGCGGAGCCCCACCTCATCAATGCAGCATTACCAAAATCAGGGTGATGCGGGGTATGCCTGTGGCCTAAATCTGATGTCCACAAGTTCCGATTGCTGTGCACAATCCCCAACCTGAATTCCTAATTGACGTATGACATCTATGTCAGCGGTGGCAATGCTATCAGATCT
>JADNYI010000588.1:0-20394 GCA_015501065.1 Infundibulicybe gibba | reverse complement strand
ACGCGCTTTGTCTATACACCCAGCTCCAAATTGACTGTGCATTCAAATATGTCGCCTCACGGCCCTTCACCAGAGCCATGTGATACACTAGGGCTGCTTACGAGTTATCCCGACCGCTCATGTTCTCCCACGCCCGCGTAGCTGGCGCAAATACATATCGAGGACGATCCTGGGTTGCTGGGTGCGGGATATTCGAGTGAGGGGCAGTGAGAGGGATCTGTCAAAATGCGCTGAGATGATATGCGATGAAGATGTGTCGCTTGTGAGATGTTGGGGTGGTCACTCGCGATCGCTGGTCCATGAATAGCACAGTATGCAAATCACTTCTATCGTTGGATCCAAGCCGAACTGCAGACCAGTTATTCAGGACTCAGGCTTGGTGAAGCTTTGATTCGATGAATCCCACGGCATACGTATATCACATCCAACTGTCGACATCGTCACATGTATCCTCCCAACTCTCGCTCATACAATACCACCAAATCGCTGATGGCAACTCCATAACACTTCACGTATGAGATGATCCACCAGAAGCCGCTCGTAAACACTACCGGGGATTAGGCCTCGGATCACAACGGCGATGACGCAGGCAAGCCCCAATCTCAGAAGCAGTTATCTAATATATGGATAAACTTGGAGTACCAGAAGGCCAGCCGCTTCCCACAATACCATGCTGTCGCAGGCCCGTTTACCATTCCGTCACGCCATCGCATCCATACCACTTACATCATTCGTCTTCTGATTTAGGCGATATCCTTCATGCCTAGCACACAGATTAGATTCAACATTTTCGATACAAGAAATGGGACGTCTTGCTATTTCGTAGATGGTCGACGCGGAATGCGTGGCCAAGTATGCTCCGAGGGGCACACCGCAATCTTGGTTTACGTAAGTGCACACGCTCAGTGCGGAACCCGGGCCCTTGAAGCCGAGTTTGATCGCCGTTATTTGTACATGCTATAATCCAACACCATCACCGGGTTATTCCTCTTCCAGCCCCTATTCCAAGTTAAATGTGCATTTGAAGGTATCTACATTTCTAACCAGACGTAATCTCGCCTCACAGTCGATATAGCACAGCTGCTCGCGAGCTATCCCGCCGGTTGCCGACATATCTGATGGTCGCATGTCCGCATGAATGCCGATTCATGTAACCCCGTTCATGCTGGGCCCGCACAGATGGCGCAAACGTATATCAAGGATGCTCCTGGGATGTTGGGTATATGCGATGAAGCTGTGTTGTGTGTGAGATGTTGGGTGCAGTCGTGACCATTGTTCCTATGATTAGTGCGGTACGTGAATTATTCCCAGTGCTCGACTCGAGCTGAACCGCGGGCCAGTCATTCCGGATTCAAGCTCAGTGAAGTTTTGATTTGACAAATCCCGCGGCATATATCACATTCCATCATCGACACCGTCACAAGCGCCTGCTCAACTCCCGCTCTCACACAATACCAGATCGCTGGCGGCAACTTTGTGACACCTCAGGTGCACGTATGAGGCGATTTACCGGCGGCCGTTCATAACCATCACGGGGATTAAACCTCAAGCTACAAGCCGACGATGACGCAGGCCAGCCCTAGTTTTTGGAGGCTCCCGTTGTTTAATATGCGGGTACATTTGGACCGTCAGAAGGCCAGCTACTTTTTGCAATATCATGCCGTCGCAGTTCCGTTGTCATACCATCGCATCATATCACCCATGTCGTTCGCCTCCTAATTCGGGTAGCGTCCTTTAATTCCGCCTACAGGTTGGATTCAACATTTCCGATACAAGAAATAAGACGCCTTGTTATTTCGTGGACCTTCTCGCTTCCTTATCCCATGGCCAGACCGCCACACCTGCTTACTATACTGTGTTTCAATTTAACTGGTAAAATAGTGGAATACATTCAATTATCAAATCCATAGGCATGAAAGAGCGCAAAATCAGCCAAAAGAGCGCGAAACGAAGCATACCCCTAATCCTGCTTCCTTGTTTTATTCTTCCTGCCTATCCTCTCCGCCCTCCTCAGTGTCTTCATCTCCCATACATTTTTTACTCTCCTATCGTCCCCTGCTTTCTCATCCTCTTTGTCTTGTTCACTCTCCTGTCGGCATCCTTTAGACTCCACCTTCAATTCCACGTCCATGCGGCCGCCTGCCGTATGCGGCAATTCGATAACACACTCACGACGTTGTTGGGTGGCGTGATCAAGTGGTGTTTTGCCACCCGACCTCGCTTGATTTATATCAATACCATCTCGATCCAGGAAGAACTTCACAATTGCATCATTGTCCTGGTCCGCTGCCATAGCAATCGGCCCCTGACCTTTCGAATTTTTCGGGTTGGCGTCCATGTCGCCTTGGGCCAAAAGCCACTTGGCAGCCTTTTCGTTCTTGTGACGCGTCGCCATAGCTAAGTATGTAATGCCCTCGCTGCTTCTCCAGTTGGTGCTTAGATCGGCGCTTGCCAACAGCAGCTGGACGATCGCATCATGCCCCCTCATTATCGCGGCCAATAGTGGTGTGGCTTCGTTCTGATTTTGTGAATTAATGTCCACGCCATCCCGTGCTAGCAACAGTTCCACAATGCCACAATGTCCATTCCACGCTGCAAGGATAATTGGCGTGTCCCCGAAACTATCGCGTAGATTGACATCTAAGTCATTCCTCGCCAACAGGAGCTGGACGACCCCTTCATGCCCTTTACTCGCCGCAGCTAATAATGGTGTAGTCCCGTTCTGATCTTGTGAATTGATGTCCACGCTATCCCTCGCTAGCAGGAGTCTCACAAGTCCGCTATGCCCATTCCGCGCTGCAAGAATGATTGGTGTGTCCCCGAAACTGTCACGTGGATTGACATCCAAATCGTCCCGAGCCAACAGGAGCTGGACGACCTCTTCATGCCCTTTACTCGCTGCAGCTGATAGTGGTGTGGACCCGTTCTGACTTTGCGAATTGATGTCCACGTCCCTCGTCAGCAGAAGTCCCACAAGTCCACTGTGTCCATTCCACGCTGCAAGAATGATTGGTGTGACCCCGAAACTGTCGCGTGGATTAAGATCCAAATCATTCCTCGCCAACAGGAGACGCACGACCCCTTCATGCCCCTGACGCGTCGCAGCCGATAGTGGTGTGGACCCGTTCTGGCTTTGCGAATTGATGTCCACATCATCCCTCGCTAGTAGGAGTTCTGCAAGTCCACTGTTCCCATTCCACGCTACGAGAATGATTGGCGTGACCCCGAAACTATTACGTGGATTAAGATCTAGGTCATTTCTTGTCAACAGGAGCCGCGCGACCCCTTCATGCCCATGACGCGCCGCAGCTGATAATGGTGTGGTCCCGTTCTGACCTTGTGAATTGACGTCCACCCCGCCCCGCGCCAGCAGCAGTTCTACAATTCCATCATATCCTTTCCGTGCCGCGTCGATGATTGGTGTATCTCCAGAACTGTTGCGTAGATTGACATCTAAATCGTCCCGAGCCAACAAGAGCTGCACAATCCCTTTATGCCCCTGACGTGCCGCAGCTGATAGTGGTGTGATCCCGTTCTGGCCTCGTGAATTGACATCCACGCCGTCCCGCGCTAGCAGGAGTTTTACAATACCACCGTATCCCTTCCATGCCGCGTCGATGATTGGTGTGTCCCCAGAACTGTTACGTAGATTGGCATCTAAATCATCCCTCGCCAATAGGAGCTGCACGATCTCTTCATGCCCCTTACTCACCGCAGCTGATAGTGGAGTAGACCCGTTCTGGCCTTGTGAATTGATGTCCACGCCATCCTGCGCTAGCAACAGTTCCACCGTGCTGCGGTGTCCATTCCGCGCTGCTAGAATGATTGGCGTGTTCCCGAAAATGTTGCGTGGATCAAGATCTAAATCATCCCTCGTTAACAGGAGCCGCACGACCCCTTCGTGTCCCTGCTGTGCTGCGGCTGATAGTGGTGTTGTCCCATTCTGATTTTGTGAATTGATGTCCACACCATCGTGTGCTAGCAGCAGGTCCACAGTGCCAATATGTCCGTTCCATGCTGCATCAATGATCGGTGTGTCCCCAGAACTGTCGCGTGGGTTCACATCTAAACCATTCCTCGCCAACAGGAGCTGCACAATCTCTTCACGCCCCCAGGATACCGCGGCTGATAGCGGTGTGGTGCCATTCCCACCTTTGGTATTGATATTGACACCTCTTGCTAGTAGTAGTTGTATAATTTCCTCATGACCGAATATCGCTGCATATGATATAACTGTATCGCCTTCTGAGTCCCTTGAGTTAATGTCACAGCCATTGTCCAGCAAGAATTCCAAGTGGTCTTCTAGTCCAAAACGAGCGCAAAGATGAAGCGCAGAGAGATTTTTAGTATAGCAGGGACGGGAACCAACAGTCACAACCCTCCGGCTATCGTGTAATAGTTCCATGGCTAGATGCCAAACGGTTTTATCATCACAATGTGCGCGTGCATGTACCCCCCATGACCACATGGCATACTTAGCAAAAGGAATTTCTGCGAGCCGTTTCTGAGTATCCTCATCTAGTGGTCCATCAGTGTTGAAGATGTCGAAAGCAAGGTACCGAAGGCAGGTGATTGCAAAATGAGGAGAATCAACAAATTGCACGGAAAGATTGGGGCTATGCAGGAAATATTCCTGCGCTGTGTAATCTGAATATATTGTCATTGGCGAGATCCATGATCATATAAATAACTTACGGACAAGTCCAACAATTTTGTCATTTGTGCGGGGATCAGTCACACCCTCCGGCACAGCGTTTTCCCGTAGAACGACCAAGCCAACACATACCGAAGTTAGCGAAGCTTCGTCATGGAGGTCACCAACGTCAAAGGCTGTCATCCCGTCCTCCACGGCCAGTGCATATTGCAGATCATGTATTGTCATGGGTTGGACAGCATGAATCAGCCAAGATATGATCCGATATGCGAGCGCCCTGTCACTGATCCGCGACATGGCTTCACCATATGTAGCATCTAGGGTGTCTGGTAGTTCATCCAGAGCCCGACGCAAGTCCGTGACTCTGGATTTCATCTCCAGGGAGTTCAAATGCAGTTGGGCTAACAGGAACCTGCGGAATGGATTAAGTTCGACGATCGCAACCTCCAGTGTGCTAGGAATAGCAGGCTACGTACATCCCGTCTGCCTTTTTCATAATTCCAACGACAATATCCTTATAGACACATGTATCCTTCTTTAATAACCGTTTCAATTTGGTGCTGGACTTAAGCCGGTCTTCAATATATTTCTTCATGTCCCCTTCGTCGGCCATGATATCAAGGCGTTGGTATTGATGCAATCCCAACTCGATCTCGCCTGTATCCCGGGAGGTGGCAAGGAGACTTATTGTGGGTAGCGCCTGGAGGCGTGTAAGAAGTGGGGTCCAAACTTCAACGTCGGCTTCGTCTAATGCATCGATGACAAAAAGGACGCGATCGTAAGTTCCTACCTCGAGTTTCAACACGTCGAAGAGTTCTTCGGATGTTGGACGCTTGCCTGTTGCCACGTGCTTCCGAAGTGATTCCAGGCCCGATTTCGTGACGCGCCGTCCCATGAGTTGTTTCAAGATCACCTCAACGAGTTGTGAGACGGTATACTTGTCTTATACTCGAAGTAAATGAACACCAGGGCTGTATTCTCTGGAATATCCTTTCCCAGCTCAGTGACGACAAGTGATCTGTAGTAAAATTTATCATGTAGCGCCCAAGGGCAATGGATTGAGTGATACTCACACCATAACAGACTTTCCTACTCCCGCTACAATAATCGAGTAAGCACCGGCTCGGGATAACCGACACTAAAGTCACCCACCATGGCCAGGACACCATAATGTCTTATACTCCAAGTCGCCTCGCCTCCAAGCCAGAAACTTTGGGGACTTGAGAAACCATCCTCCGGTATCACGAGCACATTTCCCAAATATCATATTATGCTTTTCGCCGAAGTCCAGTGGTGAGAGCCACTTGACAAGATCTTGGAGTTCCTGATCTGATACGGATGTCATGAGTCATTTCTTCAGGCACCTGGATAGTCCATGTATACACACTGTATACGCTCTCCTTAATTACTGTGAGGTCGGCATGCATCTGATCATCTTTTATCATCTGATCTAAATGGGCGTGGGTTTGCTGTTATTGCACAAGCGTGATCACCTACCCTGCTGGTTTCGGCCTATTGTAGCAATTTCATCCTTGATTTTTGCGATCCCATTGGCAGAGTCCCGGGATTTGATAACCAGGTCACAGAGACCGACGCGAAGCAACTGAGTCTCCATCATGTGCGCTGGTGGGATATTAAACTTATGGTAATGACAACCCGTGCCCACGAACCTCTCTGAGCCCTCTCAATAGCTAAGACGGCGTCCTCGATCCCCTCTACATCCAGCCCCAAATCCTTCAGCTCGCCCCGGGTCGTCTTGATAAATTCCCTGGTCCCGAATGAGAAGAAATTCTGAGTCCCAGCCACCGATGCTGGCCACTCACATCACGGATGTTTGGAGTGCAAGCATGATCAGAGACTTCAAGCGCTCCATCTTGCTCAACATTGTCCTGATATCCTCTTGACGGAATGGCCATGCTATGTTTTTCATCTTTTCTAGAAACGAGAATGAATTCCTAGTGTTTGTATGCGATGCGATGCGCTTCAACTTCTTCGCAGTGGATTGTAGGTCCTTGTAACATTGGAAGAGGGGGCCCTTGATCCCGGCCTTCAGCAACACTGAGATGCCGTCATCAGTACCATCAGCATTGGTACTGCCGAGTCGCCTGCGGAGGATTTCAAGGAGGGCTCCGAGGGCGGAAACCTCTGAGAGTAACTCTAGGCGGACCTTCTTTGCATCCTTGACGGCTTGAATATAGATAACAATCTTGTTACCGAGGTTGATTGTATTTATGATAGTACCGAAGACGTCCATGGGCGAGAATTATTGCAGAGAACGGTGAAACGCACGTTAATATATGTGCTGAGAAGCAGTGCGCTGTATACGTGATAACTTGCGCCGATCAACACGCATGAAATCTTTCTCACCTCGAAGTGTCAATCCGGCTGTGGGTATCAAATCTTGGAGATCGGAGGTCACACCAGGAGGGAGAGCAAATCCGTATGGGATTGGTGTATTACATATATTACAATGAGGTCTACAGAGTGGGATGAAACGTGAATGCGTAATGGCCAGGTACTCTCAAAAATACAGAGAGTTGAAGTAGGTGGGCGTACATTCCCCATGATACCTCCTACCAGGCTGGAACTCTGGTCAGCTGCAATTGTGCTCAACGACGTTGTGTGTGGGGTTATGATGTCCCGGATGCGCGTAGTTCTGTTATAGCCGTGAATAGTTCCGCCCATAACTTGACTTGTAGTATCAACATGGCAGTCGCAGCGACAATATGCTCGAGAGAATAGATTTTGAGGGCTCACCACTGACATATCCAATGTTGCAGAATTCAACGAGTCATACGATGAAGTGAAACGCTAAGACTGCAGAAATAGATCTACTTCCATGATGAGGCCCGAGGGTCCGAACTTTCAACAAGCATTGAAGCAACCGTGGTCTGGTGTGCCCAGTGATGGTAGCTATTTGGTTGTATTTGATGGCGGGGCTTATAAAAAACAAGTACATGACATCCATGTCCAAGATATTGCTTTAGCTGGTAAATTTTTCCCTCATGAGTCATTGCTCAGACCAGCTCGATGACGCCCTGTTGCTTCCATTTCTTTGTCGAGGGTTGTCGCGCGAGCCTATAATACTGGATTTATATTGATGCCGTTTTGATCCAGGGGAAGAACTACTGCAACAGCCCGCCGGTGGCCCGGTGCTTTGGTATAATCATGATGTGCCGGATATGTAGAATCACAGAAATAACGTTCGACTTGTGTTTGCCTTGCCGATTTTCTCCCACCATCATTGGAATGCCGCTGTCAGCACATCCGATGTCAAGATTCTGAAGTCGACTCACTGCCCGCCGCTCACGGCCTACAACGCCGTCGTGGTTTCGAGTATTACTATTAATAACCTCGGTTCCAATTCAACAAGAGGCTTCTCCATTCGACGCTTAAGAGTCTGATTGGAATCTCCCGAAATTAGCTCTTCTCCAACCTACACAGTATATTTCTTCAGTCCAAGCGCGCTCCGACTTTCAGTCTTTCATCCTCGTATAGAAAACCTCAAGCCGCTCGTATGGTGCCATTTTGAATTATCAACATCCCTTAAGCCGACACCAAACAGCCATAGAACTTAGAACTGCAGTCACTGCTCTAGAACATCCACAGAACGTAATGCAAGCACACCTTCAATTTGGCAAAATTCGATAAGTGATGGTATTCGCAGTATATATACTGTCTCTGCTCTCATCGGGAATGTAAGGAAGCCGGGGCTTGTAATACAGACACGATCCTTGACAATGGGGAGGGTCAGAGTGGGCCGAACGGCAAACATGTGCTACGATTGTCAGTGGTATCTCATAGGTTCTACCCCACCGATCTCGTAGGCGAGGAGTTTTGAAGAGCATTCTAGGAATATTTTCGTTATGAGCGGTTTTGCCCGCTCCTACTCCTTATCTGTATCATTGAGGGTCACCGGAGTGCCTTGGGGAGCAAAATGGGCGCGCACGTCCTGGGTCCCTTCCTGACCTATAATATATCCTCCGAACCAGGCCCAGCGTGGATTGGTTGGCCAACCTCGACTCCTTCGGGCCCAGAGTATTAACCTGTCGATGAAGGGGTTCATCGGCACATTGACCTCTGCTTGAGTCAACCTCGTCGTGAACAGAATAGCATTTCCAATCAGTGGCCTGGATTGAGCATGAGTAACAAGCGGCATGTCAGAGCACTCCTATATCACTGTTACGTATCCTCCCTATCCCTATTCGGCGAACATCGTTGTATTGTCCGTGAATACCTCGAGGAAGGATCCGTAGTTGTAGTTGTTGATATCCCAATTGATGTTCACGTTGTAGTACGCGGATTAGCCATGAGGATAACGAGAAGGCCAGAGTCACTGCACGATGGAAGCTTTGAATACGGGACCGAGTGGCCACCCTAGGTTGCAGGGTTAATGCCAGGAACGACAGAGATTGGCATTAACTGACCCCTGACTGACTCGTCAGAACCACCAATAATCATTAGGTCATTGTCGTCCGCCGATTTGTAGATGTCGTTGAACTGTTCACCGACCTGCATGAACACGCGAGAATAATATTTCTTAGACACCGGGATGACCTACACCAAAGGTGAGGGTGTTGCAGCCCGATTGGCCCGTGCAGCCATCAGGTACGAATGTGGGTTGTGGGGATCTAGCGGAGGCTGGTGTCAATCATGAGGGCGCCGGTGGACGAGATCACTGACGTACTTGTTTCAAATGATGGGCCTGGAGCACGCAAATTCAGATCAATTTGCGAATACAAATGAAATGAAGAACGCACCCAAAGGGCCAAAGAATTCGGAGCTGCGCTTGCTGGCGAGTTCATGCTGACAGGCACATTAACACATTGCGAGAAGTCCAGGAATAAGAATAAAACGTACCGGTGTGTGTTCTTGATGACCAGAGGCTGGTCGTCTTGCTGAAGCTATACACGGCAGCAATATCACTCGCGCCTTGAATCCGGTGGAATATGAGACTGGGACTTCGCGTCGCGTAAAGCTCGGATGAACACACACGTAGTAGTAATTCGAGACGCTGCCCTGTATTGCGGGCGGCGCAAATGTGTCCAGGTCTATGGCTCGGTCCAGTCGAGCTGGCGTCAGGCTTCAAAGTCAGGACAAGTCGGCTCCGCGCCGTGGTGTGCCGTGGTGTACCTTGGGATGGTGTACGCGAAGGCTCTTCAAGACGCGGGGTGGAAGAATGAACATCAATTGAATTCGAAGTGCCAAACAGCGACAACATTTTGTCATGGACCCGGGAATCACGCTTGTAGCCGCACACTATTCTTCGCCAACATAGAACTTCCTGGATGTTGCACTGGCCCCGCCTAAATCTCTCGTATATGGAACCACATCCCACGTCGCAATCAGTTTCTTCGACTTCATTACCGTCCTCAGGGTACGCTGCAAGGTCTATTAGCATCTTTCTGCATCCGCTGATGCAGACCCGTCGTCCAAAGTCCCATAACAGCGTCGTAGTGATAAAACCGAAAAATGTGTATATCGCGTGTCGAGCCGACACTGTAGTCCGCAAGTACGTGATTTTTTTCGTCAGTGGTGTATAGTCCAAACCTGACGATACAATCCGCAGGAATTCAGATTCGTAGCCTATTGATCGGCTCTATTGCGAGCTGATAGTACCGATATCCCTTGTACAACCCCCCTCGCCTACGATTCACTTTATCACCCGAGAAAAAGTGCGAGGAGTATTGGGAGAGAGTATTGTACCTAGTTGTGGGGTTAAATTGAAATCCAGCTACGGGTACGCATAACCTCTTTCATACATATAATATGGCTTCCTGATTCAGCTTTTCTAACGCAGCTTGCCTTGGAGACGACTGGATCACCGAAGCTCTGCCGATATTCACAAAAAATATTACCGGCGTCGCGTTCTGAAATCTATTTCTGTCTCTGCGTTCGTTCCCCAGAGGTGACTTGGTCGGTCGTTGCTCGCGGTCCCGATTCGGTAAGACGCATCAAATCGTTCTTCATTCGACGCCCAACAGGCTGACCAAAACTCCCTAGATCGGCTCTTCTTCAAACCACACAATATATTTTGTCAGTTCAAGCGCTTTCAGTCTTTTATCCTCGCATAGAAACTCTCCTCGAGCCGCTCGCACAGAGCAATTGCAGGGTACGATCACTAGTGGTATCTCATAGATTCTACCTCATCCTCGATCTCGTAGGCGAGGAATTTCGGAGCTAGGAATATTTTCGTTGTGAGCAGTTTTGCCCCCCTACTTCCTATCTGTAAATTCCTAGCAGACTATTTGTATGAGGTTCGCCGCCGCGATATCAACGTCGCCAATCTGATGCACGACGAGGTCTCCAATCATGGTATCCCGAATAACTTTGACCTTGCGCAATTGTGGAACCACCCCTCTCCGAGCGGAATTGAATGGACTGGGGTGATTCCGTTCGTGGCGCTAGGCTGTGTGGAATTACGAAGCAAAGCAGGAGTGCTGCCACAACATGGAATCGTTCGCATAGGTGGCGCTATGGATCTGCTGCACCCGCGAGAACAGGAACTTGGAGCTCAATGAAAGACCTTTTACACCGACACGACGCGTCTGCACAAAGTCGACATGCAGCAAGCCTTTCCCGCTTTTCTTATTGTGTCCCTCTGGATTGTTATTTAACCAACCATTTCCCGCGCACCACTTCGTGGTAGAAATATTTTATTCTGCCTTCGGGCAGCGGGCTCACTTCTATCGCGCGGTTCCCCAGACCCCGGGTCTTCCTTGGATCATGCTCTAGTATTCAGTTGTTCCAATCTAAACAACGCCGGACAGCTCCATGGGATTAGTGGATTTAGTTTTCCTCGCGGTTGCGACCACTCTGACAACCCCCAAGGCTTAACCGTACCGGCGCACTGGCATTTTCAAACCTGAGGAACTTAGCCCGGCTTCAACTGGCGCTTGAGTACCTTCCGTCTTCCACAAAGAGTCGACATCTCCGCTATAGAAAATCTCGCTTACCCCGGATAAGCCACCCAGTGGATTTGTGACTTCTACATCACCTCCCGTGTTCTTCAGAGCCCTTCGTTTCTTCCCAGTGTGGATATTGAACTCGAAATTTGTGGTACAAGACCCAAGGGGCGGGGCTAATTCATTTGAAATTTAATTTGGATGTTCCATATATTTTATAACAATATTAATGGCACATAACATCCAAAGGTTATAGTTATACCGTTCGAGTGGTGCCCGGAAAGAGTGCTGAGTCAGTTCACGGGATATGCCGCGACTTAAATGTAAGACGAGAATCGCAGCGCACTGAGGTCCTGCCAGTCAACTGGCCCAACGTCAGCTCGGGGGGTGGGACAGCAATAAAGATGCCTACTGCAGTGCTAGCAATCCAAAGTATGGTTAGGATTGCTGTGAAGTGTCAGCATCATCGGGTTAAAATGCTTGGGAGCGACTTACTGCTTGTTCTTGATCCGGGGCAGCCGGGCGTAGTTCGAGCCCCATAATAACTCCAGGACTGGGAAGAGAATGAAAATACCTTGATAGTTGGGTTCGCGGATATCGGCCTCACTCTATGCAGCATGTAACCATCAGCAGTTATATCCATTAAATACATACAAGTTATGTGCCAGATCCAGGTGTAATTGCGTGGAACTGATCAGCCAATTTCCCGGCTCTCGTCTAGACGTCCTTCATCTCGGCAACCGTTACATTGATATTCCACGTATTCTCCAACAGAACCTGGGCTTGATGAGCTGTGATTCTGCGGTATCGCGAGCGACGTACCTGGTAAAAGAAGGACCTCCAAGCCGGAGTCACGCTCGTGCCCTTGGTGCTTCCATTGTACCCGTACGGCGTGGTGAAATGGATCTGGGGGAAGACCTGCTTGTCCGTCTCAACTGTCAGGTTCACCAGCTGCGCCCGGCCCTCGGAGTCGCGTGGTTTATTTGCGGGGTCAGCCTCGAGCTGAGGACCAACGGGAACCCGATGGCCTGTATCAATGAGAGTTAGTGGAATAACTTGGGGAGCGGGATGGGTGCGTACGTCCTGGGCCCCTTCCTGGCCCATAACATATCTTCGGAACCAGGCCCACTGGCAGTATGAATCGATCTCGACTCCTCCAGGCCCAAGGTATCAGCCCTGTCGATAAGCGCCTTTATCAACGCATTGACCTCTGCTCGAGTCAACCCTGTCGTGAGCGGAATAGTGTTCCCAATCGACGGCTAGATCAAGTATAAGTAACAGTGGCTCGGAGCACTCCTGTCTTACTGTCATGTATCCACCCCAGCCCTGTTCGGCGAACATTGTCGCATTGAACATGAACACCTCAAGGAAGGACTTGTAGTTATCGTTATCGATGTCCCAATTGATATTCGCACTGTAGCACACAGATTAGCCACGAAGACCATGAGAGGACCAGAGTCGCATACACTTGCAAGGGCAGGCGGGGGGTGGCGCGGATGGGGCCTCGAGGACACCGAATGTCCCGTCATCTCCGCCTCCGGGAGCGAAGACTCGGAATGATACAGGATATAAACACACAGACACCAAATGGGCGACGTTGGCAGAAGCAGTTGAAACGACGGCCGTGGGAGAATCTGGAACAAAGTGATATCGTCACGCCAATGTGTCACGTGTATTGACCCTTGCTCGACGCTCGTCTGGGTCATCACTCGCTGTCAGCCAGGCCGCACTGCAGTTCGGGGATTAAGTATAGGTGCATGTGCTATCCAAGTTCCATCGATTTCGATGGTTCGTTTTCACCTTCACCTGGACGAACGAAAGATAAAGCCTCCCGGTGCCCCTTGGCTCAGCAAAAAGGTTGACCGGGTGCTTGCATTTGTACACAGTCAGTCAAGAAATGCGTCCTGAGGATGCAGGCCGAGGGATGGACTTAGGATCTAATATTTACATCTTGAGGCTACTTTGGTACCACCCTCCCGCGGACCAAATAGAATACATGCTCAGTTTTCGACAATTAACAGAATATATTACTATTCAATGAATACTGAGGACAGGGCTAGAGCACCCAAAATCTATAGAGGGCCTGGACTGGGCACGGAGCCCTGTCCAGACTGAGGAGGAACCGAGTAATAGCCGGGGGATGCTCCTGAATACATCCTACGGATGGACGAGAGCATCCTACGGACGGATTCCAGGAACAGCCCTGAGCTCCGGCTGGACAGTGTTCGGCCCACCATACATTCTAAATCAGGTATACCCAGCTGCCAGTGGGCGCCACCCAGCACAATGTTCATGCGGTACGAAAAATGAAAAAAAAAATGTTGTCATTGGTAAAACACAGTAATGTGGACTACAGTTTGTAATGTATATACAATAGCCATAGTACAACTAAGGTTCAAGGGAGGGGGGCACCCACGTACTTAATATTAATGATTTCAGTCGAAGTTCACCCTCACTGTCTGGGGCTAGAGTTACAGTGCCCCACCACTAGGGACTCTGAAAGGGGGTCAGTATAAGTACAGCACCAAAGAGGGTGAGTCGTACATGAATTCCACCAGTAACTAGATCGTCGCCAATGTTGCCTTGAGAGAAATGTTTGAAGCGCCTGTCCACCCCATGCACGGTAGTAATGTGATGATGAGTTCCGACAGGTTCCGACGTGCAAAGAAAATTCGGATAGGGAGATTGGGGCGGAGCCTGAATGGACTTATAATTTTTCGCTGGTGTGGAGCCTTTTTGGCTGAGAAGGGAGGCCCGGTGATACAATCGTGTTGGCGGATTACCATAAATAGAATAGCCCAGTGCAATCCTGAACCCTGCTCAGGGTTCGTGCAGCTTCTAGGCGTGAATTGGTCCTACGGATGGATTTGAATCCATCCTGAGGATCAACTTGGTCGGTCCGGGGTCTATCATCAGACTCATCCGGCAATGCAAACCTCGGTTGTGTCTGGCCCATCTTCTCTTGGTCCTATGTTTGATTCAGTTCGGGCCGACGCCTGTACAGCAAGTTAGATTGAGTATGTGTTTATTTCATGTTGTGTCTACTCCCAAAACGGTACAGGCACAGGTAGTTGCATCAGACTCCGCTCAAACTGAAAGCCAGACGGATTCTTATTTGGTACTTCCATCCTACGGCTGGACTTCTTGGTTGGCCGTGTATCCACACTCCGCTCCCACCCCCTCCCCCGTCGAAGTTATGAAACAGAGCTTGCAGGCGCCTAAGGCCGCCCAGTCTATGAAGCAAGCCTTGGAGCAGCTTGGGATGGAACGCATCCTCCAGGTCCTCAAGGCCTCAAGAGCAGCTCCGCTTCAAGTGCTGTCTCATGCGTGACATGTATTTCCCAAACATCTCAATTCAACATCCCATCACCCCCGCTTGCTCGTCGCCACCCTTCGCAAATTTCGTCGACAACTGGATCCAGTTTTCGCATGGAACCCCCAGAATGTCGCACTGACCCCACCCAACTCTCGATGCATATCTCCACATCCCTATGCCGGCCTTTCAGCGGGTGCCTCCTCGAACCACGTCCAGTGTCGCGATCGGTTCCTTCGACTTCGTCGCCATCCTTAGGGTACACTGTGAGGTCTATTAGCATCTTCCTGCGCCTGCTGATGCAAACCACCATCCAAAGTGACGTAAAAGCATTAAACCAAAATGCGTGCATACTGCGTGCCGGACTGACGCTATAGCTCGTAAGTACTCGATTTTTCTTTTATCGGCGATGTACGGTCTAAACTTGACGATAAAATCCGTAGGAATTATGCTTGTGTCTTCCATCATTGCGCATTGCGAGCTGCTAGTATTATACCTGCAGGTATACGTAATCTCTCTTATCCACGCAGTATGGCTCTCTGATTCGGCTTCCCTAATACACCTGATTTTGGGACCACCAGGCCGTTGAAGCGCCGCCGGATATCCGCGAGAAATATCCCTACCATCACGCTCTACCTCACCCACACCGCACAACATCAAACCGCTGACGGTATAACTTTGCGACACCCCACGTATGAGGCAATCTACCAGATGCTCGTTCATGAGCATCACGGGGATCAAGCCTCGGGTCACAGCAACGATGGCGCAGGCCAGCTTCAATTTCGGAGATTTCAGTGCTTAATATATATGGATGCGCTCGGAGTACCGTAAGACCAACCGCCTCCCGTAACATCATGTCGTGGCGTCATACCATCACACCTATATTACCCATATTATTCGTCTTCTGATTTAGCGGTATCCTTCAATTCCCAGCCCATAGGTTGGATTCGACATTTCCGACACAAAAAATGGGACGCCTTTCTATTTTGTGGACTTGACGTCTCGTTCTCTTGTCCCATGGCCAGACCGCTGCGCCTGTACCTACCGCCTTGTGTTTCATTTTAATTGGTGAAATAATGACATTCAATTATCAAACTTTGTAGGCACTAAAGCAAACGGAAATCGACCGAAAGAGCGCGAAATGAAGTATACCCTCAACCCCGTGTGGACATTGGTCCTAGTCTTCCCCATCTGATCTCTCCCCCCATCCTCCCGGCCTTCCCTATCGGCTTCCTCTTCCGTACTTTCTTTCACCCTCTATCATCTCCCACTTTCCCATCATCTTCGTCTTCCTTGGGACTCCGCCCTCAATTCTACGCCCGTGCGGCCACCTGCCGTACGCAGCAACTCGATAGAACGCTTACGACGTCCGCGGATGGCGCGATCAAGGGGTGTTTCGCCATTTGGGCTCACTTGATTCACATCAATACCATCTTGATCCAGGAGGAGCTTCACAATTGCGCCATTGCCTTGGTCTGCCGCTATAGCCAGCGGCCCCCGACCTCCTGAATTCTTTGAGTTGACGTCAACGTTGCCTTTGGCCAAGAGCCACTTGACAGCCTTTTCGTTGTTGTGGTGCACTGCAACGGCTAAGTATGTGTTGCCCTCGCCATTTCTCCAGCGGGTGTCCAGATCGGCTCTAGCCAACAGCAGCTGGACGATTGTGTCATGCCCCTGATTCGCCGCGGCTGATAGTGGCGTGGTCCCTCTCTGATCTTGTGAATTGATGTCCACGCCGTCCCGTGCTAGCAACAGCTCCACCGTGCCGCAGTGTCCACTCCACGCTGCGAGAATGATCGGTGTGCGCCCGAAACTGGTGCGTAGATTGACATCCAAGTCATTCCTCGCCAACAGGAGCCGCACGATCCCCTCATGCCCCTGAAGCGCCGCGGCTGATAGTGGTGTGATCCCTTTCTGATCTTGTAAATTGATGTCCACGCCGTCCCGTGCTAGCAGCAGCTCCACCGTGCCGCCGTGTCCATTCCACGCTGCGAGAATGATCGGTGTGCTCCCGAAACCGTTGCGTGGATTGACATCCAAGTCATTCCTCGCCAGCAGGAGCCGCACGACCCCCTCATGCCCCATCTGCGCCGCGACTGATAGTGGCGTGGTCCCATTCTGACTTTGTGAATTGATGTCCACGCCGTCCCGTGCTAGCAGCAGCTCCACCGTGCCGCAGTGCCCTTTCCTCGCCGCGAGAATGATCGGTGTGTCCCCGGAACTGTCGCGTGGATTGACATCCAAGTCATTCCTCGCCAACAGGAGCCGCACGACCCCCTCATGCCCCATCTGCGCCGCGACTGATAGTGGCGTGGTCCCATTCTGACTTTGTGAATTGATGTCCACGCCGTCCCGTGCTAGCAGCAGCTCCACCGTGCCGCAGTGCCCTTTCCTCGCCGCGAGAATGATCGGTGTGTCCCCGGAACTGTCGCGTGGATTGACATCCAAGTCATTCCTCGCCAACAGGAGCCGCACGACCCCCTCATGCCCCATCTGCGCCGCGACTGATAGTGGCGTGGTCCCATTCTGACTTTGTGAATTGATGTCCACGCCGTCCCGTGCTAGCAGCAGCTCCACCGTGCCGCAGTGTCCTTTCCTCGCCGCGAGAATGATCGGTGTGTCCCCGGAACTGCTGCGTGGATTGACATCCAAGTCATTCCTCGCCAACAGGAGCCGCACGACCCCCTCATGCCCCTGATCCGCCGCGACTGATATTGGCGTGGTCCCATTCTGACTTTGTGAATTGATGTCCACGTCGTCCCGTGCTAATAGCAATTCCACCGTGCCGCCGTGTCCATTCCACGCTGCGAGAATGATCGGTGTGCTCCCGAAACCGTTGCGTGGATTGACATCCAAGTCATTCCTCGCCAACAGGAGCCGCACGATCCCCTCATGCCCCATCTGCGCCGCGACTGATAGTGGCGTGGTCCCATTCTGATCTTGTGAATTGATGTCCACGCCGTCCCGTGCTAGCAGCAGCTCCACCGTGCCGCAGTGTCCTTTCCACACCGCGCGAATGATCGGTGTGTCCCCGGAACTGCTGCGTAGATTGACATCCAAGTCATTCCTCGCCAACAGGAGCCGCACGACCCCCTCATGCCCCTGATTCGCCGCAACTGATAGTGGCGTGGTCCCATTCTGATCTTGTGAATTGATGTCCACGCCGTCCCGTGCTAGCAGCAGCTCCACCGTGCCGCAGTGTCCTTTCCTCGCCGCGAGAATGATCGGTGTGTCCCCGGAACTGTCGCGTAGATTGACATCCAAGTCATTCCTCGCCAACAGGAGCCGCACGACCCCCTCATGCCCCTGATCCGCCGCGGCTGATAGTGGTGTGGACCCATTCTGACCTTGTGAATTGATGTCCACGCCGTCCCGCGCTAGCAGCAGTGCCACTGTGCCGCAGTGTCCCTTCCACGCCGCGTCAATGATCGGTGTGTCCCCGGAACTGCTGTGTAGATTGACATCCAAGTCATTCCTCGCCAACAGGAGCCGCACGATCCCCTCATGCCCCTGATTCGCCGCGGCTGATAGTGGCGTGATCCCTTTCTGACCTTGTGAATTGATGTCCACGCCGTCCCGTGCTAGCAGCAGTTCCACTGTGCCGTAGTGTCCATTCCACGCTGCGAGAATGATCGGTGTGTCCCCGGAACTGCTGCGTGGATTGACATCCAAGTCGTTCCTCGCCAACAGGAGCCGCACGACCCCTCATGCCCCTGATCGCCGCGGTTGATATGGCGTGGTCCCATTCTGATTTTGTGAATTGATGTCCACGCCGTCCCGTGCTAGCAGCAGTTCCACCGTGCCGCAGTGTCCGTTCCACGCCGCGAAATGATCGGTGTGTCCCCGGAACTGCTGCGTGGATTGACATCCAAGTCACTCCTCGCCAACAGGAGCCGCACGATCCCCTCATGCCCCTGATCCGCCGCGGTTGATATTGGCGTGGTCCCTTTCTGATTTTGTGAATTGATGTCCACGTCGTCCCGTGCTAATAGCAATTCCACAGTGCCGCAGTGTCCATTCCACGCCGCGTAGATGATCGGTGTGTCCCCGAAACTGTTGCGTAGATTGACATCCAAGTCATTCCTCGCCAACAGGAGCCGCACGACCCCTCATGCCCTGAAGCACCGCGGCTATAGTGGCGCGGTCCCTCTCTGACTTTGTGAATTGATGTCCACGCCGTCCCGTGCTAGCAGCAGCTCCACCGTGCCGCAGTGCCCTTTCCTCGCGCGAGAATGATCGGTGTGTCCCCGGAACTGTCGCGTGGATTGACATCCAAGTCATTCCTCGCCAACAGGAGCCGCACGACCCCCTCATGCCCCTGATCCGCCGCGGCTGATAGTGGCGTGGTCCCATTCTGATTTGTGAATTGATGTCCACGCCGTCCCGTGCTAGCAGCAGTTCCACCGTGCCGCAGTGTCCTTTCCACGCCGCGCGAATGATCGGTGTGCTCCCGAAACTGTCGCGTGGATTGACATCCAAGTCATTCCTCGCCAACAGGAGCCGCACGATCCCCTCATGCCCCTGATCCGCCGCGGTTGATATTGGCGTGGCCCCTTTCTGACTTTGTGAATTGATGTCCACGCCGTCCCTGCTAGCAGCAGCTCCACCGTGCCGCAGTGTCCTTTCCTCGCCGCGAGAATGATCGGTGTGTCCCTGGAACTGTTGCGTGGATTGACATCCAAGTCATTCCTCGCCAACAGGAGCCGCACGATCCCCTCATGCCCCTGAAGCGCCGCAGTTGATAGTGGTGTGATCCCTCTCTGATTTTGTGAATTGACATTCACACCGTCTCGCGCCAGCAGGAGTGCGGCCGTGCCACTGTGTCCCCTCCGTGTTGCTTGATGATTGGCGTGTCCCCAAAACTGTCACGCTGATTGATGTTGACACCTTCTCTTGTTAATAGTAGCCGCATAACTCCCTCTTGACCATTCAGTGCTGCATGTGATACAACTGTGCCACCATGTGAGTCCTTCGAGTTAATGTCACAGCCTTCGTCCAGCAGGAATTCCAAGTAGTCTTTGAGTTCAAAATGAGCGCAAAGATGGATTGCGGAGATATTTTCAGCACAGCAGGGAAGGGAACCAACTGTCGCAACTCTCTGGCCGTCGTGTAACAGCTCCATGGCCAGGTGCCGGATGGTTTTGTCATCATGGTGTGCACGTGCATGTACCCCCCAAGATAGCATGGTATACTTGGCAAAGGGCATTCCCGCGAGTTGTTTCCGAGCATCTTTATCAAGTGGTCCATCAGCCTTGAAGATGTCGAAAGCAAGGTATTGAAGGCAGGCGACCGCAAAACGAGGAGAATCAATAAATTGTGCAGAAACATTGGGGCTGTGCAGGAAATATTCCTGTGCCGTATAATCTGAATATATTGTCACTGGTGAGATCCATGATCATACAAATAACTCACGGACAAGTCCAACAACCTTGTCATTCGTGCGGGGGTCAGCCACACCCTTCGGCACAGTGTCTTCTCGCAGAACAACCAATCCAACACATATTGAAGTCAGTGAAGCTTCG